>OY744518.1:148808822-148811322 GCA_963556195.1 Sepiola atlantica | reverse complement strand
GTAACTAAATGTAAAAAAAAAAAAATGTATTTTTTATTTATTCATTTGTTTTACATGGTCAAAATTAACAAACGTTTTTTTTTGTTTTTTTTACAATGGTAAATTAACACATTTGGTAGAATTCGTGAATCTGTTGAAAAAGAAATTTTTAAATTTGTATAAAATATTATTGATTTTAGAGTGAGGAATCACTTTCCTATATAATTTTAACATAAAATGATCAACTTTATGAGCATCACTAATTTGACCATTTTCTTTTCTGTTTACAATTCACTTTAGTAATTTTTAATTTTTTTTTTCTCACATTTTCTCTTTAAAAAGTTAAGGTATTGGCCATAGAGGCTATACAAGTCAGGTGGGGGTGTTAACGAGCTGTGTTCGTTCGCCAGTTTCTGTTACATGGGCAAACTAGTGCATTTGAAGTTCATTTTCGGCATCGTTTCTGGCAGTGCCTGAACGTGGGGGAAAAGACATGGCCAGAGCGCATACATTCAGAGGACGAGTGTTTCCAAATCACACACACAAATTGCTTTAATGTTATGTAGTGAACTCATTACTTTACAGAAATTGTTGAGCAAAACCAAAACTAATTATATCACTTTCACGCTCTTTAGCAGCAGTATTGGAATAGTAAAAATTAAATAGTCGGGTAAAAACGCCCCTTCCCCCCTCCTCCCCACAAAAATTGTTACTTTTGTCTAAAAAGACAAAATTAAGAAACAAAAAAAAAATTGGTTGCCCCTTTTTTTTTCTACATTGAGTTTCCAAAAATTGGTGATGACCAAGAAATGAGTGATCATTTTACGTTAAATTTATATAGGAAAGTGATCCCCCACTCTAAAATATAAAATATTGGCTTAATAAAATATAAATCTCTAGTGACATACTCGGCGGTAAGTGAATACGGTAGGGACCTCCAAAGCTCACCATAGAATTTACCCTCCCCCCTATATGTAACACGATGTAACTTTAATATAGGTTTATATTACCATCATAACTCTTTTACCATTCAAAAGAAACATAAAAGAAACTGCTGATAATTAAAAACAAAAAAATTTTTCAGCGTACAAACATAATGAAAATGAGAAAATAAAAACGTGTATACTTATATTTATGTCTTCAAACAACATTCCTATGTAGTGACCACTTTTTATGCGCTAACACCCGTGTGTTTAATAAATCTAACAAAATTCAAGTAATGGTCAGATTTTCACGAAATTTTTAATACTTATCCATTTTTTTTTTTTTCTCTTTTAAGATAGTTCACCCCAAACAAGGCAGGCCGCCACTGTAGACGTAAGGGGCTACTGAGAAAAAGGGTGAAAGTTAGTTTTTTTTTGGGGGGGGGGGCAACCTAAATTGGGAGCTGTGCAGCGAGATGTCTGTTTACATTAGTTTTAAATTTCTGCATGTCAGTAACATCAGGAAAACAGGGAGAGAGTTCCAGAATCCAGCAGCACGAGGAAAGAAGCTTTTGGAGTAGAAAACTCTTCGGCATCTGGGAACCTCCACAGTGAATGGATGGGATTTGGCAGATTGTCAGGTTGGTCTAGTGAATTTACATTGTGGGGGCACCAGAGCAGCAAGTTCAGAGCACAATCCATTGAAGTACTTGTAAAACCGGCACAAGGATGCAACATTGCAGCGATGAGACAGGGGCTGGAGCTTGGTGAATAGTGAAGGACCTATTAAGTTGGTGACTCTTTTTTGGACCTTGTCTAAGAGACGAGTGGATGATGCCCCAGCGCAGATGTGGGAACAATACTTCATGCATGGGCAGATGGTGGCTTTGTAGAGATATAGGATAATGTGAGGTGTGAAAAGTTTACTAGGATGGTAGAGGGAGCCCAGCTTCTTTGCAGAAGCCCTGACAATGTCTTCAATGTATTTATTCCAATTCATGTCATCTGTGAAAGTTAGGCCGATGAGTTTGAATGATCAACTCTCAGGTAGGGTGTTATTTGACTAATTTATCTATAAAACGCTTCTTTTTTTTTCGTAAAATATATCAGGGAAAATATTTTTTTTACGTTTTTTTTTCATTTTATGAAATCTGAAAAAAATATATTCTGATTGATCGAAATTTTAATGTTATATAAAGCGAAAGAGTCTTAAAAAGCACATCAGATTTACTTTTTTTTTTCTCTTTTGGTAAACACTTTTGGGTAAAGTATCCGTGAAATCACAAATAAAAAGTGGAAATAAATACAATATTATTATGTTTTTATTTATTTATTTTTATTTTTTTTTTACTTCATTTTCTCATTAATATACACTCTGATCTGGTGAATTGCAAAGAAAAAAAATGTTCTAAACAATAATTAATTTTTCAGAGATTTTAATTCATTATATAAACCTAACTATTATTAATCGTAAAAGACCGACATCTACTTCGACCGATTAATTTGTGCATTTTTATAGAATGTTTATTTGATTGAGATAAGCAAGAGTTTGTTGAATTTCTGCCATTGTCAAACTATGGAAGACCATAATAGAAGCA